>DWDM01000001.1:0-10267 GCA_018237505.1 Zabuella tenellus | reverse complement strand
AAATATATGATGTTATTAGGATTTTCTATAAATCTGTATCCGGGGGGTACGTTTGACACGAATTCATAAATAATATGTGATGGAACGCCGTTTGTATACGATCCTTGAACAATGTCACATTCGATTCGAATAACTGATGATGGTAGAATGTTCACTGAACTTATTGACTCATGCCATTTATTTGCAACTAATTTAGCTGTTGGAAAACCTAGCAAAGACCCAATGCTATTTTTTACATCGAAATGCAAAATTTCATTACAAAATAATAAACATTTTAATGTATTATCATTAGGTTTTATTATTATTTTACAGTCACTAATATTTTCATCTAGATAATCGTTTAGATCTTGCAAGTCGTAAATACCTATAGGCAAATGATTTTTTTTTATTTTGCTACCATATGCAAATACATTATTATCGTTAGTTATATTTGGTATTGAATTAAAAACTGAAAAATATATCAAACCACACTCATAGCCTCCATCTAATAGAAGTGGAGGAACAAAATTGGTTTCGAGAATTGACTTATTCCCAGTGATAGTGAGTGTCATAGACATATCTAGAGGTAGGGTACTAGTTTAAAAAAATCTAGCACGCTGATTTGTTTCTATTCCGCCAAAAATTTGCAAGGAAACGAAGGCAGAGGTGTCCACAGTTATACTGATTATTTCCTTGAAAATTTTTGTAGTTATAATGAATTTTTGTTCTCACGTATTTCACAAATTCTTTAGGTGGTTTTAAGTTACCATAACTATCAAAATATTCTATATAATTATTAAGTTTCGCATAGGCTACCCAATGAGTTCCAGGATTATCGGAACTATCTAAATTAATCACACCACATTCTTTCTGAAATGGATTATTCGGTAATTCATTTCTCATGAATACGCCTCTAAAGTATGGTATTTTTTTTGAGTAATTTAGAATATCAAAATTAGTAAGGGCTCGATTAGGTAGCCGGCCATTTAGTTTTTTTTATTTTCGGTAAATATTCCTAAACCTTTTCCATATGGCTTTAAGTGTAAACCTCTTCCAATGCACACTGTATCCATTTTCTTAAATGGAGTTTTCAGTTGACGAAGTTTTCGTTTTGCTAATTTTAAACTATTAACAGCTTTAAGTATACTAGCAGTACCACCAGTTAAACTCCCAGTAGCAGATAATCCTGCGAATATTGGTATAAGTGGTAAAACTCCACCAGTTTTTGGCACAGGTATTACTCGCGGTGTTTGGATGGGTGAATCTAAAGCAAATTCTTTCGCAGCTGCCAGGGCTAATTCAATTGCTGCTTTTTTACATTTCGGCTTTAGATTATTTAAATGTTTTTTTGTTCGAGAAACAAGATTTTTAAATATTTTCTTTATCCCACAACCAGACTTTTTTTCCTTCTTTGTTTTCTGGGTAATATTTCTTCTTCTTAATTTTTTTGGGCAAAGAGCAGTTGATTTTTTCCCCATTATCTATTTTTATTTACGTAGGATTTTTTTCATAGATGAATGTAATATATTTTACAGTTTAACGATAACTCACGCCACTAGAACGTAGAATGAAGACTGAAGGCTTGCGTAGTGTTTATTTGTTTATAAAACATTTGATTTATTTATCCAGCTATTTTCATCGGAGGGTAAACCTAACCATTTAACAAATAACTTATTCCCATTTCTTTTTAAAACTTTTTCAACTAAATATATATCTGGATTTTTAGTTCTTTGTATTTCTTGAGAATAAAATGCTCCCAATATAGGCCTTTTTCTTGAATCACTTAAAATATATGTAACAGGATTAGTATTTTTTATCTTTTCTATTTTAAATATTTCAGTTGACCAATTAGGAGTATATCCTTTCTCAAATGCTTTTTTGTATTTACTTATTCGAACATAATCACCAGTTTTAAATTTTCGATTTTTTTTTATTAACGATGATGCTTGTAAAGCTCTATAAATTTTTAATATTTCCTTTTTGTTTTTCTTATTAACTTGATTTGGAGGCAATTGAATCGTTCGATGAAACGTAGAGTTGTAATGTTGTAATAACATTTTCAGATTTTCATTTTTCCATTTGTAATTACCCTGTAAACTGAATTGTTTATAAATTTTGTTTTTTAATGTTCTTATAAATCTTTCAACGATAGATGCTTTTTTTGTTGAATAAGTCGAATAATGATTAATACCATATTTTTCCATAAGTTTTTTAAAATTAACATTATAAAATTCGGTTCCTAGATCAGTTTGCAAATTTTTAGGAACGCGACCCTCTTCCAATAAACTTTCAAATGCGCAAGTTACATTTTTCATGTTTTTATTTTTAAGTGGGTATAGCCAGGCATATTTTGAAAAAGTATCTATAATAGCTAAGATAAATTTATATTGTGAATTTTCCTTACAATATTTTTGCATGTCAATTAAGTCTGCTTGCCAAAGATCATCAATATCTTTCATTAAAACTCGTCTTCGCGGGAAATTCTTCTTAGCAGTTTTGTGTATTTCATTGACTACATCCAATTTACTCATTGTTTATTTTTTCTACTAATGCAATCTATACTGTTTTTTAAACTAGTCACGCTGTTAGATAATTGTAATGTAAGCTCATTAACAGTTTTTATTTTTTTTAGAAGTTCTTTTTCAATATTATCTACATATTGCTTAGTAGCACAGTCAACTGAATTAGTAGGCGTTCCATTATGTTTTATATTCATGTATGGCGTATCTAATATTTCTTCTGAGGAAAAATTATTATTTAATTTTGATCTTTTATTAATATGATGACCAAATTTATTGACATTCATGTTTAATGATATCTGAATGACTAGGTAAATTTTAAAAAACTTTACTTTTTATAACGCCAGCTTCTTTTAGTTCCTCAATTATTGAAATAATTTCATTGTCATGGTTAGTATTTCCCGCATTTTTGGAAGCAATTAAAATTTTTAATCTATCGACTAATTCATTGGGATCATCCCAATACACTAAATCTGTATTTTTCTTTAAACTTTTCAAAGAAGGCAGGCTGCCACCAGTTATACATTTTTTACCAGCATTATCATCAGAAAATAAAGGTCTTATTATTTGACAGTATTTCATACCTTTATCGCCTTTGATTTGAGAAAAAGGATTATAATCACGTTTATGAGCATTTGTATGATTTAAAATATCTTTATACACAAGTTTGTCCTTTTCAGAAATAATATTTAAATTGGGTTTTGCTTGGAACAGCAACTCTTTTATTCCAGGCGTTACTTCATAAGTTTTCAAACCAATTTTAGCAAACATCATGTCATTAGAACCAATTTCTTCTGAAAATGTAATTACTGAGTTTCCAATCATTAATTGTTTATTTTCACTTCGCACACCGAAAGGTACTTGTAAATTAGCATTTTCATTTTTACTATGTATTGGCGTGCTAAAATTTTCCGAATCATGTTTATTTTTTTGAGGCGTTTCAAGAATTTGATCAATGTTCATTTTTTGTTTACAGTATTTTATTCCAGGCTTTACATGACTCAATGAATCCTCATTATCTTCTTCATAGTATTCGATTTCCGGATCCTCATATAAGGAGGTATTGGGTGATTTCTCTTTGTTTTCATTTACCATCGTAATTGGTTCATTATTTTTTAACTGAGCTAAAGATTGTATGGAGTTAGTTATTGGTTTAAAAAATTTGCAATGTTTTGATTCTAAGTCTTTTTCGCGTTCCCTCAACAATTTTGCTTTGTTTTTAATTGATTGGACCGATTTAATCAAATGTTTTTTTACGTCTGAGTCCATCATTTCTCGTTTTTTTGATATGAAGGATTAAATTCAACTGATATTTTTGCATTTATCATGCTTTATATACACTAGGTAGGTTACTTATTTATGTTTCAAATACAATAAATGTGTCGAAAGCTTTCCTATACCGACCATTATTTAAGGCACAATCTTTATTTATTACTAAAAACATGTACGGATTTTGCCAAATTAGCGCACAAATTTTTTTAAATTCCAGCCAGCTCATGTCAGAATTAATATGTTCGTCATAAATATGTTTTAAATTAATATCATCTTGTTTAAATACAATCAAAAAATTTGCATTATCGCGAATTAATTGCTTAGGTATTTTTGAATAGGTCTGAGAAAGATAAAAGCAGTCAATGTGTTTGTGTCTACCCATCGAAAAATAACTTCTAATGTTTATTTGATTTTCACATATTACATCATCAAAAATAAATATAGAATTTTCTTTAGCATCACTAGGAGAAATGAGATCTTCATTTTTTTTTATGGTAAATAAATTTAACTCCGGCGCCAGTCTAAAGATATTATCTAAAAAACAATACTTAGGCTGGAAAGAAGTTGTAGAATACAGGTACACATTTTTAAATTTAAGACCATTTTCATGCAATAGTAAAGTAAGCATGATATTGGTCTTGCCGCAGTTTGAGGGTCCGCAAATTAAACATCGGATTGTGTCTGGTAATAATGGACCATGCCGACTTTTTTTTGCAGAATATATTCCATCTGTTAAAGGCTCTACGTTTAAAGACACCGCTTGCTTAATCAGCTTCATTATATGCTCTGTTTAATTATGAAGCAAGATGTTTCTAATATGCTCATATTCGCTGACAGATTATAAAAATTAGACAAATGGGGTTTTATTTACTATGTGTAAAACTATGTTACTTTAGTTTTTCTGAACGGATTTTCATGTCGGTCAAATTTGGTTTATCATGCACTTAACTCATAGTCCTAAAAATAAAACAAAAAATTAACTAATAATATCTTTATTTCTAAAAAGTAAAGCACATTTAATAAAAATACATTCACAACTACAGTAAAATAAAATTATCGAGTAAAATATATTTCTCAAGTAAATTAAAGGTGTAAATAAACCTTTTACAATGTAAAACATAAATCTTGCGTAAATAATACAGGAAAATATAAAAGTTTCTATGTCTGTAAAAATATTATATTCTTTTGTGGCAATAAATAATATATTAATCTGTGACATGAGCATCATCAACGTTTCATGAGAAACGAGATTTTTAAAAACTATGAATTAAAATATAGTTTTATAATGTCCCCAAGGCAAGGTAGAATATTGTTTTTTAATTATTTGTCGCTTGTCATCATTTCCACTAAGCACAACTTTATTAACTCGCTGTGTATATAATTTATGATTTTTAGAACGAATTATATACATATTATCTCTGAAACATAAATTATGATTTAAGGCACTCTTATATTTAGTAATTGTTAGTTTTTGTGTGATAGATTTCTTTATTCCTTTAGCTTTTTTAATTGTATTACTTAATGTGTTAATACAATACAATTTAGCTCTCAAACCAATAAATTCTGAAATGATTTCTCCTCCCATCTCATCTTTAAATAATCCTGGTATTTGTTTATTAGCTTTCTTAATACCATATATATTACAATCTTCAAAATTACTAGTGTCAAAGTACTTGATGTTAAGTTTCATGTCATTATAAAAATCATTAGTATGTATATAATATAAAAGGCTGTCGGTATCAGTATAACATAGTTTAATGTTACTTTTATAAATCTTTTTCATTTTAGAATAATGGAAATTATATAAATGACTTTTAGCTAATTCAAGTATAGCAAATCCCATATATATTGGACGATCTAAAATAACCTTTGTAGGTTTCATTTGAATGACCACAAGGTTTTCAGAAATTATAGCCAAATTTTTAAAATTGGGAGCACTTACATATTTTTCCGCACCACAAGTTTTATTAGTTTTATTAAATCTATCTCTCCAAACATTTACTAACTTTACTTCAACCTGTTTTCTCTTATTTTCAATTGTTTTACCAAAGATTGAGTTATTTTGTTTTTTAAAAAAATCTTTTTCAAAATCTGAAGTAGATTTTTGTCTAAGAGTTGTATTTAAAGATATATAGGGTTCTAAAACTTTCTTTTGTGTAAACATCAAAACTCTATGAATTTTCAACAAAATTAAACCATGTTTAAGACACTGTTGCAAATGTATATAATGAATAACATATTTATATTTATCATAAAGGTTGGCTATTAATTTCATATTTTTACTGTTACTACTTGTAAGAGGTACTGTCAACTTTTCTGCAGCAAAAGGTAAATCAGCATGTTCGTCGTGTATATGAGGGGGATAGTGAATATCTACTTCGAGTATGTATCCTATATTACTATCAGAGGAAATAGAATTAATGTTCAGCATAGCAATCTCATTATCATTCAAAAATCTAAAATCTCCTACTGGAAGGTGCTGCATCATAGCATAACCATATAAATTAACACAATCTAAATAAGCTAGATAAGTACTAGGAGCTGCTTTATCATAATCAGGAAGATATTTGTTATTTGCTTTTGCATATCTTAATGAACATTGAGCAAGACCACCCCTTATACCCTTTTCCATCATTTGATAAATTTCTATGTCGGATATTAAATCCAACTTAATTTTTGTGTACAATAGCATAGCATCCCAACTTAATGATGGGGATGAAACATAATGACATGGGTCAAGCCTGTAATAAGTTAAACTCATGAATCTAAATTTCTCAAAAATATCACATAACTGTAACACATCACATTTCAAATATAAATCTGTGTATTCTCCCAGGTTTTTTATGTCAAACTGACGCCATACGTTTAAAGCATGGTTATAATCATCCTCTGATACAGTATTTGAAGTAAGTTTATTAAAAAAATTTGATCTATCTGGCAATTTTGTCTCCTCATACTTTTCCCAAGAATCAACATAATCATAACAATACACCCCCTTTTTCAGACATAACTCAAATAATTTTTTATTAGTAAAGAAAGATTGTAAATGTTTAAAATCATCTGCCACTAATGTTTTAGTTAAGTTATCTAAGCTTGAACTCAAAAAATTGAATGAATCAATAAACTTTAATTGAGCAACATTTCTTGAATCTATTGGAAAAAATTTTGTAAAAGAAATATATTTTTCTTTATTTTTAGGAATCACATTAATTCGCCCGCAAACCCTAGAAAGTTCATTTATAAATAAGTGGCAGTCATATCCAGACAGATTATGGAACACTATTGGTATAAAATGACATGTCTTATACTTCAAGTTACATGAGCTATGAGCTGGACCTCTATATTTTCCTGTAAAATGATCGTGATCTCGAACAATCACATCATTGCTTGAAAATGTAATTTTACAAATATGGCATATTGAAGCTGTCAAGAAAGACAATTGTTCTTGTTCAGTCAGTGGAATCATCTCTACGGATGTGGATAAAATTTCATATAATTGTTTTATATCCTTGGATATATATTCTACAAATTGTTTTGAGCAATCTTTACCGCGATAAGATATTAGTTTGTTTAGCTCAGGCTTAGAATCACAACAAATATAGTAGGCAAAACATGTTGCTTCATGAATTTGCATTGATTCTACACATTCACTTTTAGTTCTATCTGAATATTCTCGAAGTAAACTTTCAAAATCTCCATAAATTACAATAGGAATTTTTTGAATTCTTTCAAAATTAGAAAAATAAAGTTTACTGTTTTCTGGGGGTAATACTGTCTGTAATCTAGCACAATTATGATTATCTAATTTTGATTCTGAACTAAAATAAAGGAAACATTCATCACATAGGTAAATTTTGTCCTTATGCTTTGTAAGCTGTTTTCGAACTAGCTTGCCAAAATTTTTAATTAAACAGAAATGAGCTTTGCCTTGTTTTTCAATTAATAATAGATTTACATGAACAAGTTTTCTCATGGAAGTTTTGTACAAAGGACCTGTTACATTTTTATTTCTTTCTAACCCATATACATTAACACTAATGTTTATATTTAACTTTTCAAACATTTTTATATCATCTACTTTTGGTGGAAAAATCATGCCATTTATATTTAAAATTTTAGAATAATGTGGATAAGAAGAAACTTTATTTGAATTAAATTTAACTGGATACATATGGGCTATAATACACCAAAGGAAGCAATGGTTATCAGTATTATTGATATTAATACATGATTTTGTATTGCAAATATTTGTTGGTAAAGAAATATAAGTACCACCCCGGAGAGGGCTGTACTTAGCAATATTAATTTCTAAATGATGAATTGACTGTATGGTCCAACCTGACTCCGACAATTCAAATTCAGTACATTTGTTTATCAGTTTGTCAGCACAATCTTTTATAAAAGTTTTTAGATTAGTACTTTCAAATATTGCAGAATATTTTGTATTAAAAGATTTCAAACTAATTTCATCATTTTTAGGAAGAATATAGGATATGAAAAGCTCAAAATTAACTTTAATTGATCCATGTTTGCAAAGTAATGATTTTATTAAACTGCTAATTATACTAGAAATCTCAGATAAAAATAACTCAGGTGTAATAGTATCAGGCAATTGGGGATTAATTCTATAACTTGCAATTCTGCGTTTGAAGGCACTAGATATTAATTGCACATTACAAAAATCTGTTTTTAATAAGCAATTAGATTTATGCAAGTTACTTTTTTTATGTGAAGAATATCTAGAAACATATATTTTACAATCTTCACAGAATTTCATAATGACTTTAAAAAAATTATAAATACATAATAGTCAAAAAAACAAAATTTTCAAATAACATGTGACACACTAATTATTAATGCTGCCATAATCAATTTGAGCCCACTTTATAAAATATTTATGAAAAGAAAAAATCTTATAGAAGAATCATAATATGTCTATATGATACACTTATTCATGTTGTCATAAAGTACTGGCCTTATGTCCTTGTACTCGTCTTTAGCAGCTGAGACCAGTTTAGTTAAGGCTGACCACACTCGACTGTTATCACTTACATTTGATTTGAGCGCCACCAATGACTGCCTCCAGCGTTCAGATCCAAATGTTTCTGCGTCCTTAACATTGTAGATGCGCAACTCCACATAATATTCACCCTTTTTCGTGGGGTTGCGCTGTAGTGTATAACCAGATCCTACGCGCCGAGATAAGTAATTAGGCAGCATAGAAGCCTTCACAGGCTTGGTGGTTTGGTCTTCATCCTGAAAATATCATTTTTATACTAAAAATAAACTAAATGTAAATATCATCCTTAATCCTTTTATGATAGTAAATAACAGTTAATAACTTAAAAAGTATTTATATTGGAAATTATGTTTGGCTGATTAAATTGCATTATAAAGAATTTCAACATAAATGTATTAATTGAGTTTATTTTTTTTTAATTACTTAAATTACTGTAACAAAGAAAGAAATCAGAAATGGGGAATATATTATTATGATTTGACTGATTACCTCCGAATCTGGGAAAACAGCAATTCGCCTTTTCTTTTTCAGAATAGCTGATGATCTCCCTCCCGATTCCAAATCAGATTCAGAATCGCTATTGTCGTAAAATGGCTCTACTGGAACTGCTACAGATTTTTTCGCCTTTGCTAATTTGACTGGCGTTGAAGATCTGATCTGCTTTTTGCGTTGAGACAACTTCTTCTTTGAAGCAGAATTTGCTGAAGCAGTTAGTTCTACCTCTGAATCGAATGGATTTCCCGCCGACCTGTAATACATAAATATAAGTTTAGCATGTATAATAATTTATTTATATTTTTTAATTTTATATGTAATAATAACTTGAAACATTTATTTCTGCTTTTTATTTAAGCTACTTTCACTATTAAAAAAGTAAGTTTAAACAAATCTTTACCACTAAGTATTTGTATTTTCAAATGCATTTATTAGATATACATTTTTTAAAAAAATATTTTTAAGATATATTAAATAATACTCACATACTTGCAAGGTTCCAATTTTTACCACTCCGTTGACAAGTTATAATTAAAATGAAGATAATAAGTGAAGACATATCTCTATTTAAACCATATATTATTATAAAGCTGCATACATATTGAGAGAAAACTTGAAATAGCAAAAAACTTTAGTAAAATATACGATAGTAATTAAAATCTATGCAAGCATTGCATATGGTTCAAAATTGACTACTTTTGATTTACACGTTGTGACAACATCCTTAGTTTCCTAATTTGAATTGGTGTCGATATGTCGGTGATACTTGAGATGAAGTTTTTAAAAGGAAAGGTGCATTGAACTATGTTATTCAACAAAATTAAATAGTAATAATAATTTTTTTTTCTTTAAAATGCATAGGTTATTATTGCTAAAGGTTAACATAACTGTAGAAAGTCTTATAAACTGATGATGTTAACCTTTAGCAATAATAACCTATGCATTTTAAAGAAAAAAAAATTATTATTACTATTTAATTTTG